>BMAO01027376.1:0-24153 GCA_019973975.1 Trichonephila clavata
TGTTGAGCGTAGTTGTTAATTTTTTTTAAAATTTTAAATATGTTTATGAGTAAACCTTCGACATCGAAAAGAAATTATAAAGAGGATATTGCAGCACGTGATTTTAAATTGTCTGGGAAGAACATACTTGTTTACACATCAAATGCTTCCTAGCCTGTTTGTATGATATGTGGAATTTGTATAGCAGTTCCAAAAAAATTTACATGGACCGTCATTTCAAACAACTGTATAGTGATTTCAACAGCAAATATCCTGTTGGATCAAATTTGCGAACGGAATTCATCAATAAAAAAAAAAGAAATCTTTAGCCAACTAAACATCTTTGTTCCAGAAGAGAAATGACGAAATGGAAACCATGGTGAAGGCTTCTTATGAACTTTCTTTGTTGTTAGCGCCGCAAAAAAAAAAAACCATATTCTGACGGAGAGAGATAATAAAAAGCAGCCTTTTAATTTTCGCCAAAATGTCGGTGATCTTAATGTCAAAAAATGGTTGATAAATAGCTTTGTCCAGAAATACCGTCATGTATCGTATAGATGACATGGGCCAGGATGTTGGAACGCAATTGTCTATGGACTTAAAAATTGCAAATATTTTTCATTAACTTTGGATGAAAGCTGTGATATCACTGACAATGCGCAGTTAAGCATCTTTGTGCGAACGAAAATTTTGATACTGTGGAAGAACTTCTTGATTTGCGCCAACTAGTTTTAACTACAGGTGAAGACATTTTTAAGGAACTTAAAAATGTAATTGAAATTAACAAAGTAGAATCGACAAAATTAGACAGTGTTTCCACAGATGGAGCGCCTTGCATGGTTGGCAGAATAAAAGGTTTTGTTGATTGCTTGAAAATTATTTGGGAAGAAAAGTTATCAGGTATCATTGTATTATTATCAAGGAGCTCTTTGTGCAAGGACTTAAACTTGTCTTTCGTTGTTGACCCCATGTGCGCTGTATCAACAAATACGAGCTCGTCTCTGAATCGACGAAGATTTCGTACGCTTTTCCCCGAAGAAACGGAAGAAAATGGCAGTTACTCCTTCATTGTAGTGTTCACTTGCGAGATTTTGGAGTTGAGGGAATGTGTTTTAGAATATCTGGAAGAAATGATGAACTGTCCAGTGAATGCTCGCTCCTCAGGAGGGAAAATTAGCTGTGGGATTTAGCTTTTCTTACCGATATAATGGATTATTTAAACAATTAAATTTAAGATTACAGGGAAAAAATTGTATTTTTTCCTACCCTAATTGGTCATATATCTTCTTTTGTGAACAAACCTTTGCTTTTTGTCTGGATTTTGGAGAGAAAAAAATAACTCATTTCCCATTTATACAGGAATTATCTGCCAAAGTTATTAATGTTCCGAAATATGATAGATTTAAAAATTTAATATCCATTTTGCAGGATTCTTTCAGTGCCAGGTTTGAGGATTTTAAAGATGATAAAAAAAATACTGAACTTCTCACAAATCCTTTTTCGATTTCTCTTGAAGACATTAATTTTACTCACCTCAGGTACAAATCGAAATTATTGACCTACAGCACCATATTACTCTAAAAAGCAAATATAAGGAAGAAAGTTTGTGAAGAAATGTTTGGATTAACATATGTTTGTGAAGAAATGTTTTCATTTATGAACGTAATTAAATCAAAATATCGCTCAAAATTAACTGATATACAGCTAAAACACCTAATTTTGTTAGCATCTTCACGAACTAATCAAAATATAGATGATTTAGTAAAAAAAAACTACAGATTTAAAAGCCACATTAAGAGACTTCTTAGTAATCATTTAAAATTAAATGTTTCAAGTTGATTATTATTAAAAGCTTTTATTTAACTTACAATGTATGTATGTATGTATGTATGTATGTATGTAATTTGTTCGGGTGGAATCTTGCAACTCAATTTTGAAGCTGATATCTTCCTCCCATTGAGCTGAAATTTTGTATACACGTTTAGTTTGGATGACAATGCATGTTTTGACCATTTATATTCCGATATTGAAATTAATTAAAAAGATATTAATTAAAAACGTTAAACTAGTTTTGGGCGCCATTTTGGATATATCTGCATTGTTGTAATAATTTTATTGTTACAACAATGACAAAAGTTGGCGTCGAAAATCGGTTTTCAGCAAACTGGAATTTCATAACGTTGCGCTATTGACAGTATTAATTAACTTTGTCTAAAAATAATTACATTTCTACAACGTAAAAATAATCTAATTTCTACAACGTATGCAATTTTTTTACAAATTTCTATCTATTTTCTTGGATTTAAATTCAAAACAAAAAAGTAGAGCTATTTTCAAGTACATTGGTACATTGTATAACTTTCTCAACGCTGACAAGTTAAACTGAGATGGAGTATTGAAGAAATACTTTAAAATCTATGAAACTCAGACAAAAAATAATTACAGAATCGGAAAGATCATTTTTTTATGTATCTTACCTATCAAAAAGGAATCCGCTAGGAAAACAATAAGAGAAAAATATTATCTAGAAATGCAATATATTTTCGATTAAAAAAAATAATTTTATAATAAAATGAAGGAATTTTTTAAAGAAATTTTCTAATTTTAAGCCTACAAGTAATTTAAATATACCTCATTTTATCACCAGTAATCTAAACACACACTACGACATGCGTCCTTAAATTTAATTACTAATATAATATGTTAATTTTATCTGAGTTTTTTTTTTGAAAAATTACGGCAATTTTGTTTTTCTAGATGAGTTAGGCACATTGTAAAATCAGCTCAAGGTTATTTATATTCATATAATGTGCCAAAAGAGAATAATTTGCAAAATGATTTGAAATATTTTAAAAATAAGGAGAGAAAAAAATCGAATCTTAGAAGAAACATTTCGTTAAATAGGAAATGCACTTCGCTATTTGGAGTTGTTTTACGATGAAAAGAGTAATATGTGCTTGGTTCCAGGAAAAAGTTCTTAAAATAGAGAAATTCCCAAAATAGAAGTTCGTTACATGGAGATCTGACTGTATAAAAATAATGCGATGGTTAATTATTTTTTCAAAATCAAGTTTCTAAAGATAACCTGAGCAATTAAAAAAATAGATTCTTACGTAGAAGATATTCAATGTCCAGCAAAAAATTATCATTATTTGATAAAACATTCTTTTTTGATTACAACATGCGTTTTGAATCTTAAGCATTTTATTGATTAATACAAATATTTAAATGCCTTTTGAAGTTTTTTAATAAATAACTAGATTTTTCTTCGAAGATGTTAGAGAAATATATCCCTTACCTTCAAAATATTTCAAATAAATAATATATTCTTTAAGATTTTTCAAAAAATAGTCAAAATTTTAATTAAACATTGAATAACTTCGTCATTTATGAAGATAATCTCACGAAACCTTTTTTTCGTATGTAGAACAATATTACCTAAGATCTGCACGAAGATTGATAATATTGCTTAAAAATTATGGATTTAAAAAGATTGTGTTTTTCGTCTAATACCCTTTTTGTGAGAACTGATTCAGCTAAACCAGGGATGACGAACCAACGTTGAATGAGTTGAACAGGCTGAGAAGCCTGTCGAGCGATAGCTAAGAAGTAAAAAATAAATTAAAAGTAAAAAAAACTTTTTTAAGAACAAGCTTTTATTTAAACGCACTAAAAAGAATAGAATAAACTTTTCCTTTAAAACTTTTTTTACTATCAACTTATAACGTCATTACACAATTTATATGATATCAAAACTTGTCGCGAGATTTACCTGTGTAAAACAAGTAAAATAAATAACTTGACCTGATTGATTTTAGTTTTTAAAAATTCAAACTAAGTAAATATGAGTACTTAAATATTGCGACAAGCTTTTATATCATATAAATTGTGTAATGAAGTTATAAGTTGATAGTAAAAAAGTTTTAAAGGAAAAGTTTATTTTATTCTTTTTAGCGCGTTTAAATAAAAGCTTGTTCTTAAAAAAGTTTTTTTACCTTTAGTTTATTTTTAAAAGCTTTTATTTAACTTACAATGTATGTGTAATTTGTTCGGGTGGAATCTTGCAACTCAATTTTGAAGTTGATATCTTTATCCTATTGAGCTAAAATTTTGTATACACGTTTAATTTGGGTGACAATGCATGTTTTGACCATTTATATTCCGATATTGCAATTAATTAAAAAGATATTAATTAAAAACCTTAAACTAGTTTTGGACGCCAACTTCGATATGTCAGCATTGTTGTAATAATGTTATTATTACAACAATGACAAAAGTTGGCGTCGAAAATCGGTTTTCAGCCAAACTGGAATTTCATAACGTTGCGCTAATGACTGTATTAATTAACTTTGTCTAAAAAATAATTACATTTCTACAACGTAAAAATAATCTAATTTCTGCAAGGTATGCAATTTGCTTAGAAATTTCTATCTATTTTCTTCGATTTAAATTTAAAAAAAAAAGAAAAAAAGTAGAGCTATTTTTCAAGTAGATTGGTACATTGTATACCTTTCTCAACGCTGCAAAGTTAAACTGAGAGCGAGCATTGTAAAAATTCTTTAAAAAATTTATCTAACTTTAATCTATGAAACTCAGACAAAAATAATTACAGAATCGGAAAGATCATTTATTTCGTCCCGATAAGGTATAATGGTTTTCACGAAATAATAATATTTGTATTTCTTACAATTTTTTTTTAAATAAATCAAAATCGTTGCGTTTTTATGAATATAATGTCTAAATCGTTGCGCATGAATTTTTTTTGTTAAAATGAATCGACATTCCGTACTAAAACAGCTCATGCTTTGCTTTTTTAGAATTAGTCATTTAAAAAATAAAATGCCGAAAACCTTTTTTTTACGATTTTTCAAGAAACACTCAAAATTTTAATTAAACATTTTATAACTGCGTCATTTATGAAGAAAACCTCATGAAACTTTTTTTTCGTGTGTCGGACAATATTAACCAAGATCTGTACGAAGATTGAAAAAATTGCTTAAAAATTACGGATTTAAAAAAAAAATGTGTTTTTAGTCTAGTACCCTTTTTGCGAGAATTCATTTAGCTAACTGTTCGAAAATAACCGGCAAACATCTAGCAACAATGATGCATTGAAAGAGATGAACAGACTGAGAAACCTGTCCAGTGATAACTATTGAGTTGTAAAAAAAGTAATTTCGTTTTTTTTTTTTTGTTGAAATGAAAGACAGTTTTCGTATAATAAACAAATACTTTATTAAATTATATATTGGCCGTTCTGGTCCAACACCTTTTGCCATCTTTCTGGTAGTAGCATAATTCCACGCTCATAAAATTTTTGGTCTTTGCTGGCAAAAAGCTGATCGAGGTGGTTTTTGTCCTCATTTGAGGTGAATGTTTTACCGTCTAAAAAATTATGGAGTGACCGGAACAAATAATAATCCGATGGTGCCAGGTCTGGAGAATATGGTGGGTGTGGCATTGTATCCCATTCAAGCTGTAAAAGCTTTTGGCGAGTGACCAAACTTGTGTGAGGTATCGCGTTGTCTTGGTGAAACACTACACCTTTTCTGTTGATTAGTTCTGACCTTTTCTGTTGAAGTGCATCATTCAGTTTGTCCAGCTGATGACAGTAGACTTCCGAATTAATCGTTGCGTTATCCGGCAAAAGCTAAAAAAAAAAATGATTCCTTTAAAATTCCACCAAACAGACAGCATCACCTTTTTTTGGTGAATATCGGCTTTGGAAATGGTTTGAGCCGGTTCATCTTTTTTGCTCCATGACCTCTTGCGTTTGACGTTGTTGTATACAACCCATTTTTCGTCCCCAGTGATGATGCGCTTCAAAAACGGATCATTTTCGTGACGTTTGGGAAGCGAATCGCAGACGTCAATGCGGCGACACAGATTTCTCTCTGTGAAAACATGGGGAACCCATACATCGAGCTTCGAGGATAATCCCAGGCCTTTCAAGTGGTCATCAAATTTAACCTCAATCCGATCTCACGTGTTGTTATTCACCGGTTCGCATCAACAAATGCCTTTATCGCGTCTTTATCAGCTTCAACCGGCCTTCCCGAATGTGGTGCATCTTCGACATCAAAATTGCCGGATCGAAATTTAGCGAACCAGTTCTGGCACTGGCGTACTGTCAACACACCTTCTCCAAACACATCGGTCCATTTCTTTCTGGCTTGAACAGCATTTTTACCCTTTCTGTAGTAAAACTGTAAGATATGTCGAAAATGCTGCTTATCGCTCTCCATTTTTAAAAGGGCAGCAACCAAAAATTACTGCGTAGAATTAATTGGAATTTTTCACACACAAGCCTTGCTATATGAGCTCTCAAAGCTTATAAAAATTATACGGCTTAAATGTGAAGTTGGTTGCAAAAAAATACAATTAAATCCTCTGTCGGGAAAAAACGAAATTACTTTCCGAACAACCCAATAAAAAGTGAAAAATAAATTAAAAGTAAAAAAGCTTTTTTAAAACAAGCTTTTATTTAAACGCGCTAAAAAGAATAAAATAAATTTTTCCTTAAAACTTTTTTTACTATCAACTTTTTCCGCCATTACACAATTTATATGATATAAAAGCTTGTCGCGACATTTACCTCTGCAGATAAACAAGTAAATTAAATAACTCGATCTGATTGATTTTAATTTTTAAAAATTTCAAACTAAGTAAATAAGAGTACTTTAATCTCGCGACGAGCTTTTATATCATATAAATTGTGTAATGACGGAAAAAGTTGATAGTAAAAAAAGTTTTAAAGACAAATTTATTTTATTCTTTTTAGCGCGTTTAAATAAAAGTTTGTTTTAAAAAAGATTTTTACTTTTAATTTATTATTTTGTACCTTAGCTAACTGACTGATCCTGTAAAAATTTATCAACAATAAAATAAAAGTTTCTACTTTTGTTTTATTTGTTATACTATTTTCTTTTTACATTTTCACTGTATAGAACTTGCATTTAAAAGTATGTTTTTGGTGTAAATAACCCATAAGTAACACTTTTTTACTTTTGTATATTTTTTAGTTTGGTGGAAAAGTTGAAAGTGGCACGCGTTACTTTTTTTTATCAGATTGTGGCACGCTTCCCAAAAAGGTTGGCCACCCCTGCCCTAGAGGATGTGACCAGGATTGCCAGATTGGCGACTTTATCACACTTAGTGACATACTTGGCGATATCATTTTTCGCCAAATTTAAGTGGAAGAATTAAAAATGAAGAGGCCCACTTCGTCTACTTATTTAAGGTTAATATTAAAGCGCATGTATTGGTTGTGTTAACACAACTGATGCATCCAAATACGTAGTTAAAAATAGTATCATCCAACTTCGCAACACTTGCGCATGCGTCAACCAAACGCTCTGAATTATATAATGGACTAAAATCATGATGGTCATATAATAAAGGCATTTAATTGATGTCCCTTGAGTTCAAAAATGACATTAGATTTGAACTTGTTATTCTACTTTTAAAATCTAGGTATAGTTTCAAAATCGGTAATGGAATAAAGATATAACAGTATCAAGATTTTTCAAACTAAAAAAAAAATATTCTTATATTGTGCGTGTGCTTTTAATTCAAGGACATCTTGTTTACCTATATGTGTTATTACTAATAAATTTGTACTTTTTAAAAGAAAGTTTCAGCAAAAAGCAGAAATTGGCAACAGGGAAGCTCATGAATTGATTGTTTGGAAACACGTGATTGCATTTATCATGTGACTGTGATATCATATGAATTCATGAAATGATTGGCTGAAAACACGGGAATGCAGTTATCATGTGATTATGATGTCATATGAATTGCTCATTGGGAAAGGACAAAAATTTCGAACGGTTTATTTATTAATAACGAATAGGATAAGACTTGTATTTACATTACAAAATTTAAATTACTTATTTAAAAGTGATCTCACAAGTATTATACGAGGGTAAGTTGAAAAATAAGTTTCCCCTGTCGACTGTGGTCAGAGTTGTGTATGAAAGTCAAAAAATAGAATGAGACATTAAAGATATGACATACCTTTATTTTTCCACATAGGTACCAAGTACATTGAGACATTTGTCATATCGCTTAATAAGCTTCAAAAAGCCCTCCAGGAAAAAATCAGGGCTTTGCATATGGAAGAAGCGTTGAACGGCTTGTTTCACTTCAGTATTGCCTTCCAAAGCGTCTTCCCCCGAGATTTTTCTTCAAAGCCGGAAACAGATGGAAGTCGCTTGGTGCGAGATCAGGATTGTATGGCGGATGGTGTAGGCGCTCCCAACCAAGAGTTGCAATATGGTTTTGCGTTGCCGTTGCAGAATGTGGTCTGGCATTGTCATCCAACAGCAGAACGCCAGATGTGAGAAGGCCAGGCCGCTTTTTCCGAATCGCCTCTTTCAATTTCGACAGGGTGTCACAGTAGCGCGTAGCATTGATGGTTCCAACCTCCAAAAAGTCCAGCAACAAAACTCCTTGGGCGTCCCAGAAAACTGTGAGGAGCACTTTACCTACAGAGGGAGTTGTCTTGAACTTCTTTCGGACAGGTGATGACGGATGTTTCCACTCCATAGTGCAGCCTTCGATTCTGGCGTGAAATGGTGGACCCACGTTTCATCCCCCGTCACAATCCGAAACAGAAAGTCATTGCCATATTCATGGTAACGCACGAGATGTTCTAGGCTGACCGCCATGCGTTGTTCCTGGTGTGTCGAGGTCAATTGTTGGGGCACCCATCGTGCTGACACTTTCCTGTATCGAAGAATGTCGTGGATGATGTTTTGAGCTCGCTCATGTGAGATTCCAAGTTCTTCCGCTACTTCATCGATGGTGATACGCCGGTTCGCTCTAATCATGTCATCCACCTTCCCGATATTTGCATCTGTAGTGGCCGTGCGCGTCCGTCCAGCTCTCAATATGTCCTCTACTTGCTGACGTCCATCACTGAATGTGCAACACCATCTCCGCACCATTTGCTTCGACATCACACCTGGTCCATAGACTTCCACGAGGCGGTTATGAATTTCTGTTCCTGATACTCCACGTGCCCATTCATAGCGGATAACCGCTCTCACTTCCTCCTTTGACCACGAATTCAAAACGCACCTTCTCTCCATACCTACCGGGGCTCAAATGAGAGGCTGGTCTCCGCTTTGCGCAGACACTGCAACAGCGCCATCTGTTTGATTTGCAGCGACCTCTATCCAATGGTGTATCGGTGACTTGTGCGTTTTCCTGCTGTGTCGCCTTTCGCCCATAGCCGTTCAACGCT
The DNA here is from genome assembly GCA_019973975.1 of Trichonephila clavata. NCBI lineage: Eukaryota > Metazoa > Arthropoda > Arachnida > Araneae > Nephilidae > Trichonephila > Trichonephila clavata. The sequence goes on from BMAO01027376.1 coordinate 9,227, forward strand.
TCTTCCATATGCAAAGCCCTGATTTTTTCTTGGAGGACTTTTTGAAGCTTATCAAGCGATATGACAAATGTCTCAACGTACTCGTACGAGAATAATAAATTAAAGGTATGTCATATCTTTAATGTCTCATTCTATTTTTTGACTTTCATACACAACTCTGACCACAGTCGACAGGGGAAACTTATTTTTCAACTTACCCTCGTATTTGTAAGGTCAGTTTTTTAAACAGAATAGTTAATTCAGTGAGTTAAATTCACTTGGTTTAATCCAGAGGTTAGCAAACTTTTTTGTCTTGTAGACCCCTTGCCATATTTTTCCCGTTTGCGGTAGACCCCTGCTTAATTAATATTGAATTTTTACAAATTTAGCAACTTAAATTCTTTTTAACCACTTGCACTACTACTCCTACTTTAAAAGAACTAAATTTCTAACTGTAAAAAGCATATGTTAATTAATTAAATTAAAATTAATTTTCGATAAAACTGTTAAATAAACTAACTAAACAATGAACAAATTATTTTAATGGGAGGGATGAATCTCTAGCACTACAATATCAAATTTTCAACATTTGGTATCAATCTTGTCTGGTTTAATTTTAAATCTCCTCTTTTAGTAGAGACATTTTTTCTCCCCCCCCCCCCCGAGATTGGCAACCACGCTGAAACTCCTTCACTCTAGGAAAAGCAATGAAGAACCTCACAATATTTTATAAGTCGGGGGAAAAAGCAGATTAGACTTTTTAAAGCTAAAATTGCTGGCATCCGTTTCTAAACTTTAAGATCGTTAATGCTTATTAGTCACTATTGTATGACATTTTTCTTCAATATGACCATTTGAATTCATTGCCTACTGTGGTATTGCCAGAGTCAAAGCATTCTGAAACCTGGCTTCAAAATCTGAATAAAAGGCATTTTAATGTTTAATGTAGGTCAAAACATTCTGATAGATTGTCTGTGACAAATTTAGAAAATTCAGGACCTCAAGTATTATACTTCTTGAGCTTAAATCAGGAAAGAAAAGTTGAAATGGTTCTTGTTTTAATAAAATTTATGCTGTCACCTTGTGAATTCAAATTAACCTCATTAAATTTAGTAAATAAATCAGTTAAATAGGTAAAATTTTGTTTACACGTGACTATTAATTTTCTTTTAAAATTAAAGCCATGATCTAGTTTAATGAAAGTCAGTATCACATAGACCCCCACTCACACCCCATGGACCCCCAGATTAATTTTTGGCTGACGTAGACCCCTTGGAGGTCGTCATAGACCCCTTTGGGAATCACTGGTTTAATCTATTATTATTTATTTCAAAAATGAAAATAATAAAACTTTATTTCGATATTGTTTGGAAAATACAATCATTTCCTATTCAATGAGGTTTAACTTAAAAACACGTATTTACCTTCTGGGGACTCAATTTCTGAATCAAAATCACTTCAACTATTGCGTATTCATTATTTTTTTTATTTTACATATTGCTACAATAGAATCGGATTCTGTTTGCTTCTCCGCCAAAATGGTATTGTGACCAGGAAGACCACTTGCGGATGAAGGGAGATTGTATTCTCAATAATAATAATAAATGGAGTGTCTTTGGCGACCAAAAGCGACAAATTTGGTCGCAGAAAGTCTCCCAAATAGTCAAATCTGGTGTCAAAAATAGTTTTTTTTTAAAAAAATTTGAAAAATCTAGCCTAATTATTTCGAGAGAAAGTTCGAAAAGGTTCGTTCTGGCCTGTACAGGGTGATTTGGTACCAGACCGAAAAACTTGCAAGGTGTGTAGGGAGCGCAGAGACAACTCGGATAAACTTAAGAATGCAGGTTTTCAAATGTCATAGTTGCGAGCTATAGTGCAAAAAAGCAGGGAAAAAGAAAATAAACAGCAACACATTAATGGGAAAGAAAACATTGTATTGAAAGCTTGTACTACAAGAGGTGTTGGAAATTACGACCAGAAGTCGATTGGCAGGGGTGAAAGCGGCACTGCATAGAATTATTTACGTTTTGGAAGATTACTGGGTTGTCATGAATCATCTCGCCAGCTACAGATATTTGAGTGAGGAAGTCTTCAACAAAAGGATCAAGCGTCTCATATCAAACTATTTATGTGACCCCAGAAGAAGTCCGAACACCTGTAGTAATACAAACTTTCAATTAAATGTTTTCTGTCCCATTAATGTGTTGTTCTTTCCGTTCTTTTTCTCAGCTTCTTTGAACCACAGCTCAAAAAACTACGGCATTTTCGACCCTGCATTCCCATGTTTAGACAAATATTATTCAATTCGTTACCAACTAATGGTCACTCAAGCCAAGTGAGTTAATAAACAAACAGAAATTTAATAAAATTATAGAACATTACAATTTGTAAAATAATTAATTTTTAAAATGAACTTTATAATTTTATATTTATGCATTTGTATTAGTAGGAATTTGTATTTTATGTAAACTAATATTTATATTTATACTGTGTATTTATATTGTAAATCTGGAAGCAATTTCCTTGTAACACCTTCTTCAGTTTACTGGATTGGCAACAGTCCGTATTTCGGCATCAGATTAGTTGCAGTGTTTTGATGTGAGCGCAGCTAAGCCTAATGGAATAAAAAATTGTTCTTCGAATCCTTTGCTCAAATTTCTATACTTTAACGTTATAGAACGAAACGTTCCATAACACCTATATGAATTTAAGTAATCTCTGTACCCTCTACACACTTTGCAAGTTTGTCGGTCTGGTGTAAGGGATTACCTGAGTCATCCCTTAGTGCGTGAGAGTCGGAAGGAAGATTAGCCATAATTAATACAAATTCTATTAACAATTCTCAAATTCTCAATTACGACATAGTTTTAGCAACCCTAACTAAGAAATTCACCAATTAATAAATATGTGAAGCAATCGTGGGATAGACGAGATAATAAAAGAATTAACAGTAAATTGGATCATTTACGTCGAAGCAATACACCTTCTTACACAGCTCGTTCTAGTTCAAATTTAACGCTTAATTGACCAAATCGTCAATCTTAATATCAATCAAATAAGTAACGAAGTTCTCTTGCCTAGCTTCCCGCTAATCAATCACTGTTATCTGTTAGCAGTCTAACCTCTCTCTCTCTCTTAACTCGAAAGTTTAGTATCTTTATATACGAGTCTTAATTTACATAATCACATTTTTTTCTTCGGAGGAAGGTTTTCAATAGAATAAATTTTAAAGACTCGTTTTCCCCCCCAGGAGGACTATTAGTAAGAAAAACTCGAATAGACTCGTTACACTGGTAGCGAATCACCCAGTATAAGGCAAGCAACAGTGGAGTTAGAACTTGAGAGCGACTGTGTGTTTTTACTAAAATTCCTTCTGAATGACAACTTTCCCACGAAAAATATTTAATACAGAACGTAAGACATGCGATAGTATAGCGTTTAAGGTATCCGACTACCCTAAAACTGTGAATTTTGCCAAAAATTGACAAATGTTTTTAGGATTTTATTTTATGGGCAATTTTATTAACTTCATAAAAATACCAAGTTTATCATTTTCCGTTCTCTAGAACAAAAACTACAAGTGTTTTAGTAAAAGCAGATGCCATTACTCTTTAAACAAGATGTCATACTTTAAAACACGTTTTACTCGAAATGTGATTTTTTGAAAATGCTCAAACGGGAACAGCGATTGCTCAAAAAGTTTTGAACATAATTAACTGAAATTTTTTCTGTAAGTTCTGTATAATAGTCGTATTGTTTTAACCCTCAGATTTATCAATCACTGTTCTATTACAAAATTTACAGTCCCTTATGTGAATATAATCACTGTCTTTTTAAGCATTTTCATATAATAACCGAGATAAAGTGCTCTAGTTTTTGTAAAAAAGAAAATATCTCTTACCCTAAAGGTCATTTCAAAATTGAATGATATAGCAATATATTAGATTGAAAGAATTGAAAATTTGTTCATAAGCCTTTGGTGCAGAGTGGGCCACGTTTATGCTGCTTTTTGTCAATTTTTACCTATTTTTTTCCATTTTAGTAATAATAATATCTTTTTCTCTTCTTAATTTTAGCACATTTTTCTTAAAATGCATTTAACAAATCTAAAAATAACAAAAAAGAATTCCCATATCTCCTTTTTTTAAAAAAAAAAAAAGTTGTCGCAATGAATGTGTAACCATGAAACAGAGTTGTTTTATTTGGGAGGTCAAATGTGCATTTATTAGGACTGTGGAAGAATAAAATACTCAAGGTATGACGGATTGATTTTCTACGTATTTACATCTCGTGGAGAAATTGGAATCAACTACACCACAGCACACGCATGTTTAAGTAACTCCAATTCACTGGCATGAAGAGTCAGCCTTCAAGTGCCTTATTATAATACCATCTGTGTTTCTTAACATAATCTTTAAGTAACATTTACATTGATATTGTAAGAAATCTTCATGATTTTTCTTCTTTGTCTTTGGGAGGCTCTTCGAGGGACGAATGGATCAAGTTCCTGAAAAATAAGAAGGACCAACCAGATTAAAATTAATTTAGATATAATGCTATTGTGTTACCTTTATTTTTCTATACCAGGGGTGGGCAACCTTTGGCACGTGTGGTACAATTTTCAGTGGCACTCTGCATTACTCAACAACTTTGTCAATTTTTGTGTAGATGAAAGTTGATAATTTCGAAATGAAATTTTTGGACTATCATCTTTAGAATTACAGAAAGCAACAATTACGGAATTAAGAAAAGATCTGAAAGATAACTCTAACGATTAATCGACAACTATTTAAAATTACTGGATGTCATCGCTGGAAAGATTTAACTGTTTTAAGAAAATTGCAGGAGATCCACTTTCCATTTTTGATTCTACATATCTTATAAGAAATCTTTTCTTTCGTATGAAAAATATTTTGATACCGCAAAGAAGTTGCTTAACTATTGAATGTTCAGAATCGTGTCAAACTGAAAGTCACCAATTACACCCCTGAGATTGGGATATGAAGTAAAGCGGTACAGGGGAGGTTCTCATTAAAATACTAATTATTATTTAACCATAATAAGAAATGCTTTTATTTTATGTTGTTTACTTCTTATTTCAAAACAAATATGCTTGAAAGATACATAATCAACCATTTTAAGTTTTCATTTGTGCATTGAAGGAATGATTATATGTCCTTTTGTTTATTTTTATTTTAATAAATATCTTTAAATGATGCAAAATTAATATGTTATAAAACTCTAAATCTATATTCTGACTACCACTTCCGAACTCTACATGCATTATAGGAAGAATAGAATTGTTTCAAATATTTCCTACAGTGTGTGGCACGCTGAATCATATTGGTAGATCGGTTTGGCACGCCAAAGCTACAAGGTTGCCAACCCCTGGTACATAGTACATATAGAACAGACAGTAGTTCCAGTACATATTTATAGCTAGAAAAAAAATCGTTATATCAATAGATTAGACTTTTTCACACTTTGTTTCATACCATTAATATTTTCCATTTTTTGTTTGAAAATTTGCAAATTGAGTATCAAAGCCCCAGAAATAACTCTGTCAACATTTGCGAACAAAATCTATTATTCTAATTCATAAAAAAAATATACTTTCTATTTTGAGAACATACGAAACTAAAAATTATGTATAGAAAAAGCTTTGGCATGTAAGTATCTTCTTTTAATTTTTTATTTTTATTTTCACATGATACATATTTGTTACACCTTTTTCGCAGTTTCAGGGAGAAAACCCATTTTTTGTAAATAGTGGGAAATTAACTCCCTTCCTTTCACCACCTAAAAAGAAGATACCAACGCAAGATTTTTGCAGAGGCGTTCCTTTTTTTGATTTTTAAATGGCACTATTTTTTTTATCATCATTTCTGCCTGTGCACTTTATCAGTTACGACAACAGCAGCAAATGTTCCGATCGAAATTTTAATTTGTATTACTTTTTCCAGTTTTTAAAATATTTCTCTAATTCAATAGCAAAGAGAGAACGTATCGTATTATAACAAAATACTTTTATAGAAAATATGCATTCTAGAAAGATTTTTGTGTTGTTAGTTTAAACTTGTCCAAATTCCAGAATTTTATAGGACGAACTACTAGTATCAATAATATCTGAGCTAATTTCAAGTATGACTATTGTTCAATTATGTAAATTCAGGATACAGTTTTTATTATGCAATCCAAACTCGTACTGTAGGTACACAAAATGTCATATTGGAGTTAACCATAGTTCAAAAACTAACAGACGAGAATTAAAACAAACACACACCAGAATTTGCAAAATAAAAAAAAAGAAACGAGCCTTATAGTAGTCGTTTATGATGTGTAACATCTGACATGTTATCGTGGTAAATACGCCCAGTAGTAAATTAAATCCTGAAAAAAATGAATCGACTATGATTGGAAATAATTTTCTATCAAATATTATATCTTTAATGCAAATTTTATTTAATTAACACAAGGAGTAATGCAATTTTTTATCAAAAAAAATTATTCTTGTTCAATTTGGGGAAGAGCGGAGACTTGTGATAACTATGGTGTAGTAGCTAGCTGAGGACCTTGTCAGATAGGTCACATGGATGGGCCGTGAATATTCCGAGTGTGACATCAAAAAACCTCAGAGTTATTGCGATTTTAAAAAGTTAAAATAGTTAAATAAATTAGTAGGGGGCATCGTATCTCATCATCGTATCGTATATCTCGTGATATGACGTAATACTATCAAACCTCCAAATATCAAGACCCTAGCTCAATTCCAAAGGGGGGCAACATTTTTACCCAACCCCATAGGAATAACATGGGATATTTTAGTGCTGGAGCTCCCCTAGACCTACCAAAAGAGGTCTAAGTGGACAAATGGATGGATCTTGCCTAGGGGAACCTGTGGTTGGAATCTCAAAGCAGAGACTCATACATTTCAAGATATTACAGATTTTAAAAAGTTAAAAACGTTGAAATAAAATACAAGGAATAACCCTATGAGCAAGAAATTTAGTGAGAATATACAATAGAGGCAGAGAGATCGAATGAGCTAGGTCCGAGTGGATTGAGAGGCTCAGGTGTCGAGCTATTGGCAAAATGCTGCCCAGGGGGAAGCACCTAGGGGTGTCGAGTCCTTGTACTTCCTAACCAAACAGGTAGTATTATCGATTCCCCTAATATCAACCCCATATCATCCAATAAATGGCACTATAAGACTAGCATAGGGATTAATATTTTAGTGCCCAAACAGGTCATCATTAGAAAAAAAACTATAAAGCGGGGAGGGGGACAGGCCAAGTCGATCGGCACCACCGAGCTCGCTCATTGGTCAAATGAAATAGCGTGCGCTTCCCCGGTTTCCTGTTACGCATTTCCGTCCCTTTTCACGAAATCACTACCTCAAATATCCAGCAACCGAGAGGAAAGATGTTACACATAAAAAAAAGAATTATGAATTATAAAAATTTCTACAAAAAGACTGAATTTATTGCTTCTAAAATATAGAATTTGTCAAGCTTATAAATCACAAAAACATTTCACGTTTCGATTATGTGAACGAAAGCTTGTAAGCAAAGTAATCTAAAGCACAATCGATAAAATTTATTGAAAGTGCATTTTAATCTCTTACATCCATCAGTTTCACATGAAGGTTACCTTTTTAAAAAAAAAAAAATTAAAATTTAAGTGACTGGCTTACTTCAAATCGCTGGATAACCATTGTTCTACGATCGATTGAGAGTTTTCTAAAAAGGAAGATAAAAAGTTTTTGTTAAAAAAAAGAGAGTGAGAATTTCGGGAAAAACTCATAGAAAAGCGCTATAAAGGAGCACGTATTCTTGGAAAATACTCTTTGAAGTTTATTAAAAAATAACACATACTTTAAAAAATAAAAACTCCTAATTTAAAATAAGTGATTTAATCTTATTCTGATTAATTTCCAAGTTTTATAAAAATAGTTATGACTGATCCATTTAATCAATAACAAATTAACAAACAATAGGATTCAATAGTTCTGAGTTTTACTAAATATTTCAGGATTTTTCAATTTCAATTTCATTATGTCTCAAATCTGTCATATATGTTACCGCTGAAGACAATCTTCAAAACCACAATGTTTTGTGAACAGTTAACATAAAAGAAGGAAGGTAAGTTCAGAGACAAACGAAGATAAAATATTTATTTCAAGAAGGTAAAGAACATGAGCTTCACTAAGTAGTACAGTAGCAAAAAAAAGTAACTTTTTTCCCCCGATAGCTTTATGGAGCCTTTTGGCGGTTCTGTTAGGGAATTCTAAACATTTTCTGTAATCCCAAACTTCAGGAATGCCAGTGACGTCAGAAGTAGAAAAAAACATGTTATTCAAATACCTGTTAAAGGGAGATTTAACTTTTCCGATTTTTTTGTTCGCCATTCATCCAGTAAGTGCCAAAACTTTTCTACGTTTTCTTCTGGGACCTAAAAGAAAAACAAAAATGAAGGAAATAACTAAAATTATTAGACTCACCCATTTTAAGAAAACAGAACTTGAATTTCATATTCGCCCTTTTCAATTCTAATTAAACGGGTTTTTTTAAAAAAAAAAATTCATTTACCTAATAGTATTGGTTTTCTATACTCGCTTTCAAATTAATGAATTTCTGGATCTAAAATTTATTATTTCCAAAATCTTATATAAATTAAAATTCGATCAATAAACTTGAAACGAGCCCAAATCACTTCTACCCTGTGACCCAGCTAAAGGTGTGGAAGGAATTAAAGGTTCATTCGACATGATAAATTCCAGTTTATTTTATTTATCACTATAATCGACTCAAACACAAATAAAACTTTAAATAGGATTATCCAGTCAAGCAACAGAGAGAAGAGACGAGATTCGCGTTTTGGGGAGAATATGTTCAATAATGCGGCTCTTCTCTCTCTCTCTCTCTCCTTAATATTACTTTACAAGGAAGATAAATTCTAAATGTCTGCCTAACCACTTTAACACTTTAAACATCCACTTAATATAAAGTTGACAGTATCTGAACTTAGGAAGTCTTCTGGTCAATCCAACTTATCCTTAACCCTTCCTGAGTATAATCTTTTACAAGGACTTTTTCACCAAATCTGGTAATCTTCATCTTGTAAATATCTTATCACCTCTTGTTAGCTAAGCTTATAGCTTTCCATTAACTATTCTCTTCATTTTCAATTCACAAAAAATTCACTATTCTCTTCCCTTCTAATTAATCCACTCACAATTCACTAACTCGTTAACTCGCGAACTAGGAATATATATAATAAACTTAATTTGCATATCACGTTTCCTTCTTTAGGAGAAGATTGGTTAAAATTTGCTGGCCCACAAGAATACCCAAAAGGACTTGTTAATTGAAGGTCGCGTATAGATCCGGCACAAACTAATTAAATGATTTAAGAGCAAATCTGTTTTTTCAATGCGTACTATTAGTTCACTTTCTCCCTATATATGTATATCTTTATATATAAAAATTACGCGTCACAGTGTTTGTCCGCGATGGACTCTAAAACTACTCAACCGATCATAATATAATTTTGCATACTGTGTGTCATTTCGTCCAACTTGAAACATAGGATAGTTTTTATTTCAATTAATCACGCCATAATTTTTTTATTGCCGGAAATGTGAAGAATCCGGAAAACACGTTGCCAGATTCTCGTAAGAGAATAATCGCAAAATGTGGCAATGCTCATGTGTGTGGAAGCAGATATTGCAAACCAAAACACACGGAAATTAAGTGCCTGTCGTATTTCGGGGTGTGGAATCCGATTTTTAAGTCAGCTTCCAAAAATAACCGTAACTTTTCCGGATAAAGCTGGCCGACCGTATTTTAAACACACCATAACAGGGGCTTACATTAAAAGCCTCGAATCGTGAAAACTTGGACCCTGGCGTACTTCAAAATGGATAATCCAAATCTGATATCCAATCTGAGAAATAACTGTGCCGGATAATTCAGGACGACCATTTATTACGCAAATAGTGGCAGGAGCTTACCCTTAATGTCTTGGTGCGGGAAAAGTGCGGATCTGTTGTAATTCGGGTTGGTGAACGAGAGTTTGAAATTGAATTTTAGAAATTCCTGTAACTTTGCCAGATAATGCCGGACGACCCTAATGCCCCTTCTAGGGACTGAACTTGCCGACTAAAGGGCACAAAAGTAATCTCCAGTTATATCTAGGAGCGGGAAACAATAAATTGAAATCATATTTCAGAGACTCCACTAAATTTGCCGGATATTGTCTAAATTAGGAGAAAAGGAGTCCCACGTCCGGATTTTTATTCTCTCTAGCGACTGAATTTTCTCGCGCTGGAGCATCAAAAGTCAGCTCCGTGTGCACTTCGGAGTGTGAAATGAGAATCTTAAATTGAATTTTAGGAGTTTCGATAACTTTGCCGGATAATGCCAGTCGACCGTATTTTAGACACACCGTAGCAGGGGCTTGCCTTAAAAGCCTTGGATCGTGAAAACTTGGTCCCTGGTGTATTTCAAAACGGTTAATCCGATTCTGATATTCAATCTGAGAAATAACAGTAACTTTGCCGGATAATTCAGGATGACCCTCTTTTACGCAAACCGGGTCAGGAGCTCACCCTTAATGTCTTGGTGTGGGAAAAGTGTATTCCTGGTGTAATTTGAGATGGTTTAAGCGAATCTGAAATCGAAATATAGAAATTCATGTATTTTTGCCAGATAATGCCGGGGGATCGAAATATTCTCGGACAGCATTACCAGCCTAACCTAACGACGTAGAGATGCAAAAAGTGGGTCTTGATTATATTTCGGAACTGCCGATCCGAATATTCTCAATCCAAATCAAGATAATATCATATCTACTTCAAATAATGCCAGACGGAAGTATTTTGCACGAACTGTGGAAGGGCTTGCTTTAAAATTCTTGAGGAGAGAGAAATGCTTTTTTCTGGTGTTTTTCTGGATGGGAAACAAGAATAATCTGAAATCGGATTTTAGAAACTCCCGTAACTTTTCCGGATAATGCCGGCCGACCGTAATGTAACCCTTCAGAGACTGAACTTACAGAAGCAGGGACGTCGAAAGTGGGCACCGAGTGCTTCTCGGGGTGGGAACGAGAATTTGGATACGGACTTCAAAAGCTTCCGTAAATTTTCAGGATATTGCTGGAATGAGGTCAAATGGCTTTGCGTTCGAGTTCCACACTTCCGGATTTTCATTCCCTATAGCAACTAAACTTTCAGGTGCAGTCGTGTGAAAATATGATTGCAATAGGAAATTGCATCTTCGGGCATTGTTGTTACTTTGTTAGATGGTGGATAAACTGCGCATTCCGCATCAGCTGCCATTGGACATTCATAAAATACAAGATGCAATATGTATAATTGAAAAAAAGAGTTAATTGGCTACAGTATTGCAAATGAATTCAATCAGTATCAGGGATAAGTGTACCATGACCCATAAACATTCACTCAAAGTATTACATAGAGCTTTGCAAGATTTAAATGGCAACGAGAGAATACTCGGTGTTGCTGTTATATTACTGTCTGGTGATTTCCAACAGACATTAACAGCCATTTCATGCTCTACTTTTGCTCACGAGATTAACGCCTGTTTAAAACATTCGTTTTTAAGGCGAAACGTGGAATCACTTCGACGGACCATAAACACGCGAGTACATTTGCAAGATGATCAATCTGAGCAAATATTTCCTATCCAACTACTGAATATTGGAAACGGTGAAGTAGAACTTCATCCCAATGCATAATGCATGGAATAACCAGATGATTTCTGTAATGTTTTTTAGGCAAAAAGAAACTGATTGAGAGTGTCTTTCCGGATATACTGTATAATTATCTAGATAATTATTGCCTCTGTAATCCTGTTACTTTATCAGAAAAAATGTTGATGTTGTGAAGAAATGAACTTCCAGACACAGGGTTGTTGCCAGTTGATCCAACGCCTTTTAAACCAATCGACACTATTGTTGATGAAAACAAACCGTAAATTTTCCAACCGAGTTTTTGAATTCTCTAGATGTATCAGGAATGTCACCACAAAATCTTCAGTTGGTTCTCTGGTTATTATCTGCGTAACTTAAATTCCCCTAGATAATGCAACGGTGCACGTTTGATCATCAAAAGAATTATACCGGGAACTTCTTGAAATCAACATTTTGACTGTAAAATTTAAATGAAAATTCGGTTCTGCTACTACGGAATCTGTTGCCACGTATTCCACTGATACCGTCAGAATCTCCAATACCATTCAAAAGGCTTCAAATCCCGATTCGTTTGGCTTTCGCGATGAGCATAAATGAATCTGAAACCCGAACAATATTCATTTGATACTTGGACTAAAAAAAAATCTATGTTTCTCGAATCGGCAACTAGGTGTTACATGCTCACGTGTGCGGAAACCGTTGAATCTATTTGAGTTAGCAAAATACGGATTACCGAAAAATATTGTGCACCGATTAGCGATTAGTTGTATCTAATTATTTGTTGTTATACTTTAAAATGATAAAAATAATTTTAAAAATTGCAAAGAATCGACGTTATTTACCACATTTATAAAATTAAATCTTCATATGCTGTTACTTAACGACTTCGTTAGTAGTTCATGCATTATACAACACTCAAATAGGACATGAATGAAATGTAAAATTAAAATAATTTGTTGTTTCATACTTTATTTCTATCCTCCGAAATTATAAACGAATATTCATTTGACTGCGTTGAATAGCTTAGGATAATATTGAACTTACGTATTAAAACAAAGCCACAGCAATACGTGGCCGGGTCAGCTAGTAAATATATATATATATATATATTATTCAAATTTTCAATCGTTAATAAAATACTTTTTATTTATCCATTCAAGTTCAAAAACATTTTTTTTAAACTTGTAGTGGATGACACTTGAAGTTAATACAGTTTTTTCAAATATTAATTCATTAATTAAGTTATATTTTAAATTAAATTTATTCTGCGTTATATTTTTGAAGAAGTTAGAATTACAAATACTTTTTATTTATCCATTCAAGTTCAAAAACATTTTTTTAAAACTTGTAGTGGATGACACTTGAAGTTAATACAGTTTTTTCAAATATTAATTCATTAATTAAGTTATATTTTAAATTAAATTTATTCTGCGTTATATTTTTGAAGAAGTTAGAATTATCTGCTACAGATGGTGCCAGTAAGTTTTTCTAACGAAGTAGGAATTGACTTAAAGAAAATTTTTTTATATTACTTGTCAGAACAAAAATGGGTAATTATAAAATATTCAAATACATCGATATTTAACTTGCTCGAAATACTTAGTGTCAGAATAAAATAATTTTGATAAAAATGGACGTTTCATAAAAGAATGATTCTCACAATCTCTGGATGAAGTATAACTTTCTTTTAAATTTCTAAGACTAAAAAATTATTCACTAAATAATTTTTTTTATTAATGAGTAATTATAACAACTATTTGTTTCATTTCTAGATCGTTTTTTAAATAATTTTTTTTAATTATAATTCGGCAAGAGATTCTAGTCTTTACTGAAAATTAGCGAATATAAATGCAGAGTAAAAGAGAGCATAGCAAAATGTGTAATGATTAGGGAGAAACTACTTATAATTTATATTTGAGGGAATTGTGTTTTGCAAAAGGTTGAATTAAGAATTTTTTTTGTTTATCCATATTATTTTAGAATATTTTAAATATGAAAACGTTGCTCCTGTAGTGTATGCATTACGTTCCATCATAATATAAGCCACATATATGCATGGATTGCTACTTGTAAATGTAGATAGCTTACATTATTTTTAAATTTTGCGAAGAAAATAGTTTTGTAGAACTATTTTTTCTTCATATTTTACTATACAATTTTCATAACTCTATTATTGTTCAATCTTATAATACCTCAAAAACATTAAAAAAGTATTTTTTAGGGAAATGTACGACTTACTGTTTGGGAACTGATTTGACTTTCTCCCGAAAAACTTTTAACGCTGAAAAGAATGAAAATAAACAATTACTACTTAAACAAAGCAATAAATTTTTTTTCCCGAGTCAATTCCTACTTAGGTCAACAAAGAAAATTTTTATTTTAGTTGTAATTAATATAAATATGTATATACATATTACAGAATCACAATATTAAGTGACAAAATAGAAATCGATATTTTCCTTTTTCTTTTCTATATAGGGTGTTGGACTATTTTTTGTTTTTGATTTTTACTATTTATTCATTAATTAAATTTAATTATTCTATTAAAATAGAAAAGAAAAAAATAAATCACATTCTCAGAAATGAGGCCATCCTAGGTGGGATTCAAACCCACAACCCTTGGATTAGAAGTCCAACGCGCTATCATTGAGCTACAAGAACACAACGAACGATTTTCCTTTCTATATATGCTGTAGCACTATTATTTTTGTTATTATTTATTCAATTTTTAATTTAATTTATAAATAAATATTTGAAAAAACTGTATTAACATCAAATGTCATCCACTAGAATATAAAAAAATGTATTTGAACTTGAATGGATGAATAGAATGTATTTTAATAATGATTGAAATTTGAAACAAGATATATATATATATACATAGGGAGAGAGTGAACTAATAGTAGGAATTGAAAAAAAAGGCTAGTTTATTTTATTCAGATTTCACTCTTTACTCTGACATGAATGTTAGACAAATATATTTTTCTGTCTTTCGCCATAGCATATCCTTAGATTTGTCGTATTTACATGTACGCATGCGGTAGATAGAATGGTATTAACGTTCTCTTGCAATCAATTTCGCTGTTATATTTCTTGTTGCTGTAGCAGAATAAACAAAGCAACTCTCTATGCATCAAGAAAGAAATTTTAAACATTTAAATTTTTTGAACAATGGAATGAACGGAATTTTCTAATTAAGCATATAATGGCGTTCTTAGGCTCAATTCAGAGAATAT
>BMAO01027377.1:0-14040 GCA_019973975.1 Trichonephila clavata
TGATCGTTCTCCTTGTCCATTTCTGGTAGTCGGGTTTACTTAGAATTGAGTATTAGAATTAATCGAATTTCTAGAGATACTCTTAGGTTTCTCCTTATAGTTAAACTTGTGATTGTTTAAGTATTTGTTCAGAGAACTTGAATAAATATATTTGTTATTATGGCGTTTGTTGTGATGCTATGTTTCCTCCCTCACTTAGAGACGTGCTGAGGCGGAGTGAGCTGGGTCCCAGTAGGACCCCCACCACAAGTGTACTTATACATTCTTTTTAGAGAAGAACCATTTAATATTTTGTTTCACACGCACCATAGATATAACGAATCAATGCTACATATATCTTCTTTAAGATTGCATCCAGATTATATTTGAGCTTATAAAAAGATATATGAAAAAATCAACTTATAAAAAAACATATCAGCATTAGTATATATAGATATGTTAATAACTATTCCATCTCTTTTGTTTCTATTCTATTTCTATGCATAATTGTGTAAAAATATTTAACTAAAAATAAATTACAAAGTTGAATAGCATATTTGTTTTGAAAACTCAGATTTTAACTTTTATTGATTGATTTTTCAAAACTTAAAAAAATAATGCTTTAAAATTCAAAAAAAATTTCGTATTTCTTTTTTTTATTATATTAAAAAACTAAACTTTTTCTTATTAAATAACTCTTATATGAGAATAATTCTTTCTATATTTAATACGAAAACTTAAGAGTTAAAATAATTTTTTTCTTACTATACATTACTTGAGCATCATAACTTTGATTATATTTCAGAAACATGCTATAGAAGTCGTGACTCAAAAATGGTTCATTATTCTAGCAGATAAAATTCCAGAGAAAAGAAATATCGTTATCATTTAAATTATTTTCGGAAGTTTTCAAACAATCTCTTAAAAATGTTGATGTATTCTGACGCGAGAAGTAAGAATTTCTTTATAGATAAGCTCGCCTATATTTCAAATAGGATGATATTTTTTTTTTCAGCACCATAAAAAAACCTTTTTAAAAATTTCTTACCTACTTACACAGAAGAGAAGCCATGTACCACACATTTGCTTGAATTTTACTGTTCTTAACATACAAAATTAGAACTGAAAAAAGAAAACTTCGCTATATAATTTTCAATTTAGGTAACGCAACTGTTCTCTGATAATAAATCCAGATCGCGTAATGTACAATTTTAAATTCTGACTTTTTTCATGTGTAATGGAAGACAAAAAGCAAATTATCATATCGAAAATATGATAGAAGCATAAAGATAAAAAGTATATTTTGTGAAAAAACAATGCCAATCAGATAAAGTGCTGCACACGTAAGAAAGATGACGTATATTTTAAATTAAATACATTTTTAAAATAAATTCTAATCAAAAACTAAGTATCTTTTTAACCAGTGGGCACACAAGTAGGGAGTCTCTGGGTCTGGTCCCCTATCGCCCTTGATTTTTTTTCGATTGATTATAATCCGATGTAAGTACTATGTAAAATTTAATTAAGTACTTGTTATTAATAGTTATAATAATTAATACTAATTATTTATTCAATAGTTTTTTTTTGCTGTTTTTTGTTCTCGACAATAGACAAAAGCTAAAGAATATGTTTGGCTGTGTATAGGGGTATAAAACGAGGATGTTGGATTTTCGACCCTGGAGCCGTCCCTTGAAAAATTCTTGTGTGCGCCACTGATATAGACGTACATATTCAGTGTAACAAAATAAAGCAATTTAATACCGTATACATTTTATAAGAACACTATTTTCCTTATCTTAAAAATGTTACAAATTTGTCACGGTTGACAAAGTAACAAAGCGTGTCAAATACCAAATTTACTTCTATTTAAGAATGAAGTTTTGTGTTCTTTCTTATAATATACATATCATGAAAAAACATTTTATTATTAAATTATTTGTAAATCACAAAATTTAAAGAAATTTGACCTGAAATCCTTGACTATTAGAAAATGTTTTTTACAAGAAACTAGTTTCGATAAAAAAAGAAAAAAGCTTTTTTTATGAAAGGAATTTTTATAAATGCATTTTAAATCAATTAGATGCTTTGTTGACAGGTTGGGAATCGTGAAACAATAGATAGTCTAAATAACAATAGTGATACTAAAAAGTTTATTTTCAATTCAAATAATTGAAATTTAAGTACAGAAGATCAAAATTTAAAATTTTCTAATGAGTTTTTCTTTTCTTTCTTCTTTCTTTTTTACTTATATATTTATGGTTTCTACCTCTCTCACCAATCTAGTTACCAAAATAAAGATATATTTTGTTAATTTTTAAAGAGATTTTTTTTACTCCTAAAGGTATATGCGAGATTTATTTTCCCTCATATGCATATCAAAACTTCTTTAGAATTTTAATTTTGTCGTTGTTGTGTTTCGCCGAAAAAAATTAATATTCTAAATCCTTTTTTTAAACATTTTTTCCCTTCACAAATAGTACACGTGCAAAATTATTCATATAACAAAAGGTAAGATTTTTCATATTTTTTCATTGAATTGAATACAATTATTTTTTATTAAAGTTTAATCGAATGAACTTCAATCATTTGTTATTATAGTCACATTTTCTAAACAAATTTTTAATTGTTTTCTTCTGTTGGCAATCAATAGAAATATATGATCATGTGAATTTAATGTTTAATTACACAGTTTCTCTTCTATAAGGGTTTTTATCCTTTTTTGAATGTCAATTAAATTTATTTTCAACATAAAATATTTAGTTTATATTTTATTATGTTGATTAGTTATTGCAGGGAAAAACCATTTTGCCCTTGAGGAAAGAGAAAAGTTTTAAAAGTTACAAGAAATTTTATTAGCAGTAACAAATGGTAAAATGAAGTCTGAAAAATAAACGTTCTATTACTGATGCTGCTTTTTAACTAGAAAAAGCTTTTTATTACTTTTCTTTTTATGCGTTCTTAGAAATTTCAATAAATTTTAAATTAATGTAAATGACGTATTTTGTACATCAGAAATTGCTTAGATATCAACCGCAGTTAATCGGTAAATCGAAATCGCACGAATTGAATTAGCGAATTTACTCGAATCTGAGCTGCACTTTTTTCTCAATGTTTATGCTACTGAAGATCGCATGCGGCTTATATAGAATCGAAGTGAAAAAATTTGTTGGGCGGAACAATTGGCGCAATTACAGGTTCATGTATGTACACTGCTGGCCGTAAATGCAACGCCAAGAAAGACAAGAGATAGCACAACAAAAAATTTTTGTAGATAATATGTTGACCAAGTATCAAATGATTAAATTTATAGACTTCTGTGAAGTGTGGTTCCTGCCAGAATCAGTAGCCAGAGTAGCCGCCATTGTTGAAGATCACCGCTGCACACGCCTCGGCATTGATTCAAAGAGACTTTGTATGTGTTCTTGGGGTACAGCAGACCAAGCCACTTCCACACGTTGCAAATTTGATCTGTGTGGCAGCTAGGGGTGTAATCTGGGTCAATCGTTGAGCAACCATGGACCACATGTTTCTATCGGTGAAAGATCCGGAGAGCAAGCCGGCCAGGGAAGCAATTCAATCTGGGTGATTGACGAAGAACCTTTGGACAATGCGTGCCACGTATGGTCGCGCATTATTCTGTTGAAATATGGCTTGTGACAAGCCCTGAAGGTAAGGAAGGACGACTGGCTCCAACACCTCGGAGATGTAGCGCTGGCTGTTTAGAGTACAGCAATGCGTACTAGAGGAGTGCGAGAGGATATCCAATACCGCCCCATACCATAATACCCGGTGCAGGACCAGTGTGGCGGTGCATAACGCAGCTGTTCAGCATCCTCTCTCCACGGTGTCTCCAGACTCGAATCCGACCATTGTGGTGTTGTAGACAGATGCGTGACTCTTCAATAAAGACAACTTCATTCCATTCTGCCGTCCACATCCTTCTTTTATCGCACCATTGGCGGCGGAGACGTCTGTGGTTCTGCGTCAAGGTAGAACAAGCAATGGACGTCTTGCGGACAGACCACTCTGCTGTAAACGGCTTCGAATGGTACGCGCAGACATTGAATGATGCGTTACAGACTCAATGTGCTGTGCTATGGTTCGTGATGTGACTGAGCGATCCGTCACTGCCATGCGCCCAATTTGCCTGTCCTCACGTGAAGTGGTGCACTGAGGTGGATGCGATCGACCACGTCGGTCCACCGTACCCTCCCCGTCCACGGTCACATATCCGCATTACAGTTGTTTGGTTTCGTCCAACACACTACCGATTTCCCTGAAAGATAATCCACAATCTCGGTAGGCCACTATCCTTCCTCTGTCGAACTCGATACTTGATCAAAAGCTGATCCCTGTTTTCTACGAGACATAACTGATCGTTTTTTTGAAAGAACCACAAGAAAACACAATTGCCGAACTTGAAATCGTCGAAATCTCCAAGCCTTAACAGCGCTTTGAAGTAGCGCCACAGGCGTGTGTGATGTGTGTCTGCGCTGAAATTCTAATCATTTACATATCTCACCTCCGCTAATGCATGTTGTAATTTCATGTTATTGCGTGCTTCATCAGGGTGTTGCATTTACGGTGGCCAGCAGTGTATTGAAAAGTTAAAAACACAGGTAAAATAACTAATTATTCACTTCTTATTAGTTACAAGCTTTTATTTAACTTACACTGTATGTATGTATGTATGTATGTATGTATGTATGTATGTAATTTGTTCGGGTGGAATCTTGCAACTCAATTTTGAAGCTGATATCTTCACCACATTGAGCTGAAATTTTGTATACACGTTTAGTTTGGATGACAATACATGTTTTGACCATTTATATTCCGATATTGCATATAATTAAAAATATATTAATTAAAAACGTTAAACTAGTTTTGGGCGCCAACTTCGATATATCTGCATTGTGTTGTAATTATGTTATTATTACAACAATGACAAAAGTTGGCGTCGAAAATCGGTTTTCAGCCAAACTGGAATTTCATAACGTTGCGCTATTGACTGTATTAATTAACTTTGTCTAAAAATAATTACATTTCTACAACGTAAAAAAAAATAATCCAAATTCTACAATGTATGCAATTTTTTTTTACAAATTTCTATCTATTTACTTGGATTTAAATCCAAAACAAAAAAAGTAAAGCTGTTTTTCAAGTAGATTGGTACATTAAATACCTTTCTCAACGCTGCCAAGTTAAACTGAGATGGAGTATTGTAGAAATTCTTTAAAAAATTTATCTAACTTTAATCTATGAAACTCAGACAAAAAATAATTACAGAATCAGAAAGATCATTTTTTATATATCTTACCTATCAAAAAGGAATCCACTAGGGAAACAATAAGAGAAAAATATTATCCAGAAATGCAATGTATTTTCAATTAAAAAAATAATTTTATATTAAAATGAATTTTTTTTAAATGAATTTTCTAATTTTAAGCGCCTGCAAGTAATTTAAATATACCTCATTTTATCACCAGTAATCTAAACACACACTACGACATGTGTCCTTAAATTTAATTACAGATAGAATCTGTTAATTTTATTTGAGTTTTTTTTTTGTTTGAAAAATTACGGCAATTTTGTTTCTGTAGATGAGTTAGGCACATTGTAAAACTAGTTCAAGGTTATTGATATCCATAAAATGTGCCAAAAGAGAATAATTTGCAAAATGACAAGACATGTTTTAAAAATAAGGAGAGAAGAAAATCGAGTCTTCGAAGAAAAATTTCGTTAAATTTTGAGTTATTTTACGAAGAAAAGAGTAATATGTGCTTGGTTCCAGGAAAAAGTTCTTAAAATAGAGAAATTCCCAAAATAGAGGTTCGTTATACATGGAGTTCTGACTGTATAAAAATAATGCGATGGTTAATTATTTTTTTCAAATCAAGTTTCTAAAGATGACCTGAGCAATTAAAAAAAATAGATTCTTACGTAGAAGATATTCAATGTCCAACAAAAAATTATCATTAGTTGATAAAACTTGCTTTTTTTATTACAACATGCGTTTTGAATTTTAAGCATTTTATTGATTAATACAAATTTTAAAATGCTTTTTGAAGTTTTTTAATAAATAACTAGATTTTTCTTCGAAGATGTTAGAGAAATATATCCCTTACCTTCAAAATATTTCAAATAAATAATTTATTCCTTAAGATTTTTCAAAAAATAGTCAAAATTTCAATTAAACATTGAATAACTTCGTCATTTATGAAGATAATCTCACGAAACCTTTTTTCGTATGTAGAACAATATTACCCAAGATCTTCACGAAGATTGAAAATATTGCTTAAAAATTACGGATTTAAAAAGATTGTGTTTTTTGTCTAATACCCTTTTTGCGAGAACTGATTCAGCGAAACCAGGGATGGCGAACCAATATTGAATGAGTTGAACAGGTTGAGAAGCCTGTCCATAGATAACTAAAAAGTAAAAAATAAATTAAAAGTAAAAAAACTTTTTAAAAACAAGCTTTTATTTAAAAGCGCTAAAAAGAATAAAATAAACTTTTCCTTTAAAACTTTTTTTACTATCAACTTATAACGTCATTACACAATTTATATGATATAAAAGCTTGTCACGAGATTTACCTGTGTAGATAAACAAGTAAAATAAATAACTTTGACTGATTTTAATTTTTAAAAATACAAACTAAGTAAATACGAGTACTTAAATATTGCGACAAGCTTTTATATCATATAAATTGTGTAATGATGTTATAAGTTGATAGTAAAAAAAGTTTTAAAGGAAAAGTTTATTTTATTCTTTTTAGCGCTTTTAAATATAAAAGCTTGTTTTTAAAAAAGTTTTTTTACTTTTAATTTTTCTCCTTTTAAACTTATTTTAATTTTGTAAAACTGGATATCGATATTAACCATTTTATAAAAATTTTCCTTTCTGACAAAAATTTATTGAGAATTTGGGGTGCAGCTTAGAATTGAGGGTGACTTAGACTCGAAGAAATACTGTATATTCAGAATGTAATATTATGCCACTCGGTATAAAATATACAGCTTTTATTTTTCATCACATTCTTTATATCATGCAAACATATTTCATCAAACAAAATCGCACTAAAATTTTAAATTTTTAAAGCCCAGTACCACTCAAGACCTGCCGTGTAGGGGAGCAATGCCCGTTAAATCTGTCGAGCGCTCAAATGTCTTCCGTTGGTGTGGTGTGGTAGCTAGGAGAGGGGGTGCCAGCTCAGGTGTCGTTCCACGTCACTTAACCATGGTTCAAAATTACGCGGTCCGTCGCCAAAAGCCCTCGTGTAGCTAAACAGTGCAACGTCAATATTCACTCACTCACTCTAAATTTTTAATCAAACCTATTACAAAATATTTTTTTTAAAATAAATGCAACCACAATGTTATTAGTAAAATGAAATTAACTTTATTTCGTAAAAAATTTTAATGCTTTAAATATTAAAATATTTAAATGTAATATTATTAAACTAATACGGATATGTGTCAAGTCGTGTATAAATACATAAATAATTAGATAAGAATAATTACGTTCACTAATACAATTTTAAAATTTATAGTAAAATTTACTTACTGAAATAGAAGTTTCTTTCAATATGACGACTTTTCTAATTATTGAAATCCTAATATTCTCGAGACTTGACGAGAAACTCTCATAAAATAAAGGAATATTTTTTTTTTTAAAAAAATGCCATTGTATCAAAAAACGTTTATCTCTTGCAGGGAAATACATTGTTGGTTTTTTTCTCTAATACCAATTTCTATCTAGTAAAAAAAATTCACAGAGGAAGACGGAAACATCTCATTAGTTATTTCCTTTACAGCTATTTCTTTTAATCAGTTTTAGATACTTTTGTCTGTCAGTCATGTTGAGTTAATTTATGTAATATTAATCTAGTGGTGGTGGTAATGTTGATATTTTTCAACTTACTCCTTAAAATGTAGACGATTGTACGGATTTGTATATAGCAAAATACATCCGGAAAGTGCATGAAGTAACGAAGGTTTCTGAGGAATTATATTGTTTCGAAAAAAAGGGATTTTTTTTTAACTTAAATATTTTTTACAGATCTAGAAAACCAAAACCCAACCATTAAAACATACAGGAAAGTATTTTATAATAATTCATTTGTAATTCTTAAAATCTGTAAAAAATATTTAGAAACATTTTCAATAAATGAAGGAAAAAAATTATTTTCCCCGGAAATCTTTTATTTTGATTTTTTTAAATGTATTTTATTGACAGAAGTTTTGAAAGCAGACGATTTTTCTATGCGACTAGAATAAAAATAAAAATTATAGCTTCTAAAAGTGAAAAAAAAATTAATTCTAAATAAGTTTATTTTTGTATTTTATTTGATAAAATTCAATTCAAAATAATATTACATTATTATTTTAATAGTAATTAAAAGATGAATCAAACAAATTATATTATTCCTCTAAAGTCACCAAAAAATTGTTATTCTTTTTACTTCTTTATTTTAAATAGGGTAATAATGCTTTACACTTTGCATTTGGCAACAACAAATTTGATATCGTAAATGAGCTTCTTAGTTATGAATGTGGTTCCGAATTGCTGAGTCAGAAGAATAAAGTATGTAACTTTTAAAGTTTTTTGTTAAACAAAGACTTGTAAGCGATACGTAACAAATATACTTCTGTATTAAATCTTCATCGTTTCATTTTATCCTCAGGAATGGAAAAGAAGGATAATTAGCAAATATACTAATATCCAACAAAATTGCTGTATGATATACTTTAAATGCGTATAATTTTTAATACTTATAATGCGTATAATTTTTTTTTAAAAAAAATATATTATTAACTAGTGCAGTGCTATTTTCTGTTTTAGTCTTTTAGTAATAGTTTGGTCAAATACTTATGGATAAAAAATACGAAATCTGCTCTATTGTTAGACAATAAAAAAACTGAAATTCTTTTTCGAATTTTTTTGGCCATTAAAGAAATGTTTATTAAACTTTGTAACTCAGTTGTCATCAGAATTGTACAACTACAATGCAAAATCTTATTATATTAAAACAATGTACGCGAAATTAAAATAATACAACTCTTATTATTAGAACTATCTTAGATTCTAATGTAAATATTTTGTCCAAATATTTTTCAATGCTACATATCAATCAGTTAAAGTAAACCATAAAATAGAGCACCAACTTTATTAATCCAAAACAGAATCTAATCTAATCATTTTATTTTACTCGTGAACCAAACGATGTAATGTCAAAACGAAATGCATACTAATAACACAAAACTAATCTCACACAAAAATATAAAAGCAAAAACGATAAATAAAATAAAGTCCCCAGATTTAATCAATAACTCTGTATCTCCCCAGCATTATTTTAAAAGCAAAGTGTGTTTGAATATTTTTATACATTGATAAAAGTAATAGAGGAAACAATCGGATCCTAAAAAGAAAAATAAAAAGACAATTCTCAGGAAATGAAATTTCCTTAAAAATGCTTTTACGTTAAAATTTTTAAAACATGTCTTTTGTGATACCCCTGGTAAAAATAGAGATAAATTCTCATTTCTTCCTTAATGACAGTGGAACCAATATATCATTTGTGTTTTATTCAGGATCAACTTGTCGTAGCCTATCACTACCCCTATGATTATTAACTCCCCTTCGCGTATTATCTAAATCTGAATATGTTGGATCCATAATTAATTACAACTAATTTAATAAATCAATCTTATTTATTGACCTTTCTTAAATTGAGAGATTACACAAACACTATTCAAACCTTAAGATCAACAAAATACAGTGGAGTGAGAGAAGAATTTGATTATGAACGACGGAATCCTAACTGAATCCACGGAGAACAACGCGTACAATTAAGCTACACATTTATATTTAATTTATGAAAACAACTGACCTGATACCTTTTCTTAAGGCAGGTTCTTCTATATCTGGATTGCTTTAATGAGCGGCTTCAATCTCAGCTGTCTTTCAGTTCCGTCCCGAACCGATTTAATGAATACTTTTCAATAGTCTTCTCCCGACGAATATATTTGCACTAGAAAAACTACTCTCTCAAAATCACCCTACTTTTTCTTCTTCATTTCATTTCTCCCTTTTATATCTTTTTCGAACTCGCTAAATCCCGAAAATATCTCGTTTGCATAAGTCACACTTTTTGGCTCTCGGAGGAGATTGGGTGAAATAAATAAAACAATTTAAAGAAGACGAGAGAAGGTTAGTGAAACGCGTAAGCACCCGTCACAAACTCATGGAATGTTATCAAGTGTAATTTGCATGCAAAAACCTTTTGCAACAAATGTTTTGGAGATAGCTGTTTTGACAGTGGTGTTATATAGTTGTGTCTCCAATAGAGTGGGGAATGATGAGAGAGATAGGGATAGAGTAGAATTTGGGAGGTTGTACGAGGAGTAATTAGTTTAAGTTATTTTAAAACAAAAGTTATCAAAATTGAGAAAGTGATCAAGTGGATTTAATACAGGGAAAGATATCAGTAATACCATGCAAAAATAAATAAAACAATTAACGATAAACTATTTCATGAGCAAATTTTTGCTTAACCCAACATTAATACAATAAATTAATTATTTTAGAATATTATACAATAAGAAAGTTAAATTAAATCAGTGAAGCTTAGAAGTTTATTCACTGCCAAGCCATATATTCCATGTCTTATAGCCTTAAATACATTTAAGTTACCAGTAAATATTCGACAGATCCATGAGTATGAC
This sequence comes from Trichonephila clavata, assembly GCA_019973975.1. Lineage (NCBI taxonomy): Eukaryota > Metazoa > Arthropoda > Arachnida > Araneae > Nephilidae > Trichonephila > Trichonephila clavata. Next base: position 10,707 of record BMAO01027377.1, read on the forward strand.
TTGACCAAGTTATCAATGCTTACTAAAAATATATTCGAATGAAAATTTCCTTCTGAAATGTTACCGTTAAAGCTTACATTCCAAGTGTATATTTCAGTTATTTCATAAGATAACTAGGTATTTCATCAAATAACCAGACACAAGTCAGTTAAAATATATAATAGTTGAAAAGTTTAATACTTTACCTAATTATTCCATGAAATAACTAGTTATTCTATAAAATAACTAATGATAAACCGTTAAAGTAAAAAATAAACAATTTCAAAGTTATTTTATAAAGTAATTGATTATAAATAGCTAAAACTTCCTGAAAAATACATTTTGTCCCAATTGCGGGTGATTAATTGATAAATAATAAGGAAAAGCAGATGATATAATTTATTATATATTGCTCATATTGCTAACATTAGTTAAACAGAAGGGGGAGAATATTTTTGTATCTGTTGCTTGTACAAAATTAACTTTTCTACTCCTTGAATTTAAGGATATCATAATGCTGAAACAACAAATAGTCACGTGGTATTTGTTCCTGTGCTGTTTTAGCACCTTTTAATTCTGCTATCAAAGTTAATAATTTTTTGCGAGGGCAGCACTTTTTTCCTTTATCCCACGCTCATTTAGAAAAGATTCAAATCTCTCGCATTGAATCATTCTTATTTACAGGTTAGTCTCTCATTCCAGCAGAAATCATTGCTTGAAAACAGGTTGCAAAAAATTTTCTTAATAATCCAAAATGTAAAACGCTAACACAAATACACCACCTAAATTATATGTTTAAAAGCAACGGAATAAACGGTATACACACACACGTCATTACAAAGCAGCTACGAGGGTAACTCTGAAATTTTTGAGATACACGCAGACGAAAAGTTACAAAAAAAATTAACGGTTTAATTTGACAATACAAACGATTTTAACACAGGAAAGGATTTTCTTACTGACTTACTTCAAGTTGTTTGGCGTAGAATAAATTTTAGAAGGAAGACAAAATGGAGTTGGGGGGGGACGCAAGAACATTATCGCGCTCAGATTTTCTATGATTTTAAAGCTGGATTAAATAAAGAGGAATGCTTTCAGCGACTGTACGACATGGAGATTTGGTGATAAATCTCCATGTCGTACTACTGTATTCAGATGGTTTTAAGAATTTTGCAGTGGTTGCAATTCTCTTCAGAATGAAGAACACACCGGAAGGCAGCGATCGGCAATAATCCCAATAATGTATCTACCACACGAAAAAACTAATGAATCATAATCGCTGTACCTACCAAATGATACAGAAGGACTTAACATTGGATCCGCAGCCATACACAAAATTATTCATGAAGAATTACATATGAAAAATTAGTTTTCCGTTGGGTTCCCATAACCTAAATGAGCACCAAAAGAAGAGCGTGTCAGAATCAGTAAAAAACCCTTAAATTGCTAGATGATGGGTGTGTGGCGGTATCTAAGTAAGCCAGTAACTGCCACACCGGACAGGAGTGATCACTTTTGTCTAGTGGTAACCATAGGTCGCGGGTTCTAATCTTCCACATTGGTCACCTTGGCTGAAAGAAAAACGCAAAACCTTCTGATCTGTCGTGGCGCCATCTACCCGCAAGAAGAGCAAGCAAAGCCGTCAAAACTCACTTGACGCAGCAAAGTCGTCGGACCCACTCCACGCAGCAAAGTCGTCAGACTCACTTGACGCAATAGTAACAACTCCCCCGCACGTCATAACAACAAATATCTCCTTTGTTCATCTATCCACCGACTCACTGGTGGGGGAGTACTGTGGTGGTATCTAAGTAAACCAGTAACAGCCTCCAGACAGGAGTGATCACTTTTGTCTAGTGGTAAGTTACGTGCTTACGAACCCATAAGTCGTGGGTTCTAATCTTCACTGCATCATTTCTAAAATTGTTATGGATGATAAAACGTACATACCGTTTTCCAACACGTCAAAAGAGCAAAGAATGGGTCTTTGAAGATAATCCCATGCCAACAATGGTGAAAAGACAACGAACAATGAAAAAAGTAATGTATGCCGTTTTCTTCAGAAGTACGGAATTGGTCAAAGTCATCAAGTTGGAAGGACAGAAGGTAGTAACAGCAAACTGGTATACCCCACTAAATGTCTACCAGAAATTCCCGAAGAAGTTAATGTTAAGGGACTAATTCTTCACCAGGATTATGCATCTTCCCATACAGCAGGATTGACAGTTGAGTTTCTTAAGCAAAACAAAATTATAAGTGATAGAACATCCATCTTATTCTCTTATCTAGCAATGTGTGATTTTTGGTTATTTTTAATCTAAAAGAGAACTAATGTGGATGTCATTTTCATTCAGAAGAAGGGATTGATGTGGTTATAAATGCATTTTTTCATCAATTCCAAGAAATGAATGGTTTGAGGCATTTAATCTGTGGAAAATTCGTCTACAAAAGTGCATTGATGCTGGAGTCTATCTCAAAAAGATTGATGTCTATCTCAAAAATTTCAGAGTGACCTTCGTATAATCAATTCAAAACTGACTAAAAGCAGCTAGAACCGGTTCAAAGAGCTTTCGAGTGGCGTATTTCATACTTTAACAATCACTTAATCGTTATTCTTAAGAATACCTAGTTAAATCGTAGAACGTAATAATTTATATACTTTAACTGATTTGTCCAGTTATTTCATGAAATACCTAATTATTCTATGAAATAACGGATTTCACACTTTAACGGTAACATATATATTGCTTATATAGGTTAAAATTTGTATAAAATATGCAATGATACCTTTTTTCCTAGTTTCAAAGTTCATAATATATGTTACCTATAATTTTTTTCTCTCCTTTGTTTTCTTTAGTTAGGTCATTCACCTTTGATGATATGTTCCATTTCCCAACCACAAAACGACCATGATTGGAACGTCGTTCACAATGCAATGAATTTGGGAAATGTCAATGATGCTTCAAAATTTGTAAGATTTGTTAAAATTTCAATATTTTTGGATAAATAATAAACAACCAAAATGAGTTCAAAAAAGTAGATCTCTGCAAAATATAATATATAAATTTTACCAATGTATATACTTTTACCAATAATTATACTCTTATTAGGAAGCAATTTAATTCTTCATAAGATAACTTATTTTATCATCTAGATCTAATATACTAAATAGTAAAAATCCGTAGTTGTTATTTTACAAGATAAACAATACCTTGGTCAATTTAAGTGAATTTCAAATCAGGACAAAAGCGAGAGATAACTGTGTGTGTTGTGAGTTTTATAAGTGTATTTCAAAGTAGCATAGTACAAATTTAGTGATCAGTAAGTACGAACAGTACTTCAACCAAATTGGTGC